>OX438991.1:4221907-4231907 GCA_949316085.1 Hypercompe scribonia | reverse complement strand
CATGTGTCATGCGATCGTCGCTGAAAAACCACTACTCTCATGGTTTCTTTACTCACTCGGTCGAGCGGGACCGCTGCGCGGTGGATGTTACTGTTATATCCCCGGCTCGGTTTTTAGTTTCAAGCGGGATAAGTGGCGATGTGTCGGTGACGCACAACGCTCACAACACCCACGTGAACCGGTTCGAGGACAGTGCCAGGCGGGGAGTTTGACTGGGGCGGTACACCTGTCAAAGAATAACGCAGGTGTCCTAAGGTCAGCTCAGCGAGGACAGAAACCTCGCGTAGAGTAAAAGGGCAAAAGCTGACTTGATCCAGATGTTCAGTACGCATAAGGACTGCGAAAGCAAGGCCTATCGGTCCTCTTATGTAAAGAGTTTTTAGCAAGAGGTGTCAGAAAAGCTACCACAGGGATAACTGGTTTGTGGCAGCCGAGCGTCCATAGCGACGTTGCTTTTTGATCCTTCGATGTCGGCTCTTCCTATCATTGTGAAGCAGAAGTTACAAAGCGTTGGATTGTTCACCCACTAACAGGGAACGTGAGCTGGGTTTAGACCGTCGTGAGACAGGTTAGTTTTACCCTACTGATGGCTCGTCGTTGCGATAGTAATACTGTGTAGTATCAGAGTAACCACAGTGTCGGACATTTGGTGTTGCACTCGGCCGAGCGGCCGGTGGTGCGAAGCTACCATCCGCGAGTTAATCTCTGAACGCATCTAAGAGAGAAGCTTACCTAGGCAAATTCGGCAAGGATATGTTCACGGAGGCCCGAGAGTCGAGAGGCTCTAAACAGTGTGACTTAGATAGTTGCACTTCACTGCGTGAGGTGTGACATCAAAGCCAGTTTAGATCGCGGAGACCAACGCTGTTCGTAGACGGCCGTGCGTTACGGCTCCGAAGGTCTGGATGTAACTCAGTTCGATGTCGGGACTCGGGATAGTCTGTAGACTACTTTCGTTCCTGGCGGGGTGTCGTAAGCGACAGAGTAGTGTTGCTACGATTCGTTGAGACTTAGCCCTATGCCAGGTGGTTCGTTTTTAGAACATACAATACACGAACGACTCTAATTATTAGAGTTCTATTGAACTCATTTAGAAAATGAAACATTTGTAGTTTCTGGTTATACTTAGTTTATATTTATATAAAAAACAAAAACCGACATTGGGTGTGGCTCTATATGCATTTTGCTGCTTTTATTTAATTTTGTAAACAAGAAAACAGTCGAAATGGGAATTAAATTTATTAACAAAAACACTTAAGGGACCCTTTCCTTTGTTCTTACACGCACATGTCGATTTTAAAACTGTACCAACATTGTTTTTCTCTATTATTCGTATTATTTATTCTTCATTTCTGACTAACGCAAACATTAAATATCATAAAAATAAAATATATGTAAATAAAATATTGACAAAATGATTTCTGTAAACCGTTTGCACGCAAATTTACAAATTATTATTTTCCTGTTTTGTTTCGTCAAATCTTAATTTAACGTAATTATTTTTGTAAACACTGATGGCGAGTGGTGACACACAGACAGAAAAACGAACCCAAAAAAGTATCCGATACAACTTAACAACATTCTAATTAACGTCATCTAATCGATATCATTGTCAAGTTAGTCCACTTAGTCTCCTGTAAGTGACAACTATAGAGATCTATTGTGTAAAGAACGTGTGGTGACGGATTAAGAATACATAGTATTACCAACCTTATTCATCCCGTGGGTGTCGTAAAACGCGATTAAGGGAACAAAGTATGCAAGATAACATCATTACAAAGAGAAGGAAAACATAAAACAAACCTTATTCCAACCCGTCTGGCCAGCCTGGTATAGTAGGCCAAAACCTCCGTGCTAAGGAGAGGCCTATGTACAGCAGTGGACTGTAAAAGACTGTTGATGATGTTGATGATGATGGTGGTTGCGATAAAACAAAACTTAACTTGTATCTTAAATATTGCCATTAGTATTACTGCTCAGGGTAAATAAACTTAACCTTAGATCAAGATTTCACAATTAAATACGTAAACACCGTTGCATTTAGAAGTTCAGAGGGTGAGGTGTCGTAATAAAAGCTCGTTTAAACTTCAGTTCGACGTACGCTGTATCTCCCAAACTCATGAAAGGTACTTTTGTAGTAAATACTATGACTAGTTGATTACCAATTGATCTTTTCGTCACAATTCATACTAATTATAGATGCAAAAATGTGTCTGCCTGTCTGCTACTTCTTTACGCTTAAACCGATGAATGGATTGAGATGAGATTAAGAATAGAGATAGTTCGAGGTCTGAAAAAGGATAAAGGATAGTTTTAGTCCAGAAATCATTCTTTAGTGGGTGAAAAATAGACTGAAGTTTGTTTGAAGAATCAAATTTCGCTGAACCGATATAGAAGAAATTTTACTACAGGTATAGTAGAGTTGTAGGCAAGGATATACATCAGTTTTTATCCCCGAAACTATCCCTTAAGGGGGGCGAAAAGGGGAGTAAAATTTTGATGGGGAATTCATAATCGTTAAACCAATTTAGATGAAATTTAGTGTGAAGGTAGTTTGAGTTGTGAGCATATCCACCTGAGTGAAGCACGGGGACGTGTATAGTCCCCGTAGATCATCGGGAAGTGGGTTAGAGTGACTCATGTGTTAATCACTGATGAACAGCTGCAAATACAGCAGTTCAAATTGGATAGGTTGTTCTCTAAAGGTGATTTATGAACTAAAGGTAAGGAACTAAGGAATTTTTACGTGAATCTCCACTTTGTACTTACTTATGTACATAAATCCGTTTTTTTACAAAGGTGAACCGACTCCAACCAATGCTAAACAAAGTGAACTAAAGAGATTACATATGTTTGAAGTCGGTAATATGTCCTCCAAGAATGAAAAACCCATCCATAGACTGACCTGGCTTGAATTGCCACGCATCCCTCCCACTATACCCTTCCAAATAAAAATATATTTTTCAAATCGGTAAAATATCGGACATTGGACGCGTAACGGCATCTAGTTTTAAACTAAGCAGAGCTTGTATAAAGTAACTAGATTGACTGATAGATTACTTATAAACTTTTATTTTTTTTTGTAAATACGTACATATTGTACATAGAAAACACCCAAACTCCGAAACAAATATTTGCAAAACATTTGATCTTGGAAGAATAAAATAGGTCAACCACATGATTATATTGTTGAAACGGTCATTCTCTAACTCGTAAAGATAAAGGAGTCTTCCATCATCAGCTCAGTAACATGAAGTACTGAGGAACCACTGAACGCACATACCTGTACAACTAGAGAAACAATCTCAAACATATCATCGAGGTTTTAAAACTTGGGAAGAGAAATCGAGGGCTTCCCTCGATTTCTCTGGGGGGTCTTAGAACCAGATCTCACCGATTGGATGTAATACGGTGCAAGTCCTATAGGTTTACTTGCTCTCCGAGGCACAGGAGTTAAGGGTCAAATTCTAAACACTGGCCTGTTATTAAGTATTTCTATAATTAGAGAAACTCAATAACAACGTTTGACTCGACCCGGGAATCGAACCTGAGACTTCTAGCACAGCAGTCGCATATGCTACCACTGCGCCACTGAGGCAGAATTGTCTCTTTTGAAAATTACTCAACTGACATATCGACTTTTTCGTGGTAATCTCAAACTTTTACAGTGATATAACGACGGGTATAAAGTAAAAAATTATTTAAAATCTAATGCCATAAAAACTGCTTTGAGAAAAGGATGGTATGGTCGTTCCGCTTTGCTGCTCGACTTAGCGGGGCTACTGCCGTGCTCCCAGATATAAACAAACTCCCTTTTTAAACAATAATTGTTAAGATCTTTTGAACTAAAGCTAGTAGAAAACAACTTCACTGCACCCTTGTACAGTAACGTCATCAGTTTTCGTGCGAACCGTGTGTAGTCCCTATGTTTTACACGAGTGGAGATCCTATACCAGGTATTGGCCTGTCTCCGATTTGATTAGAGAAGGTTTAGCACCTTGCAAAATTATAAGAGCAAAAATTTCTTCTGTCGTCTTCGATAAAATGTTTTTATTGTTTTCATACACATTTGAAATTGAATTAGAATACCTTTGTGACCTATTTAAGAAAAAACATTTGTGTTTGAGTTTCAAATAGAATTTTGTGAGACACAGATGTAGGTATAAGATTACAGGTGTTGACTACACATATAGCGTAATAATGGTTTCTATATCCAATTGCTGAATGTATAAAGAATTTCACATTATTCGAACAGGTATTGGAACGAAGTTCCTTATCGAGCGTTGTGAAAGAGGCTAGACGAAAAAAAATCAGACGAAAAGTTATCACGACACTTTTTGCTATAGTGTAGTAAGCCGTGCGGCGTGCGCATGTTTCTTTGTCTGTCTCTCTCTCTCTCTTATAAAAAGCAAGCCAATTATTTTTGTTGCGTCTTTCTATTTTGCTTTGAACAGTGTAGTGTCGCGACAATTATTTTTGTTTTGTTAATTTCATACAGGTTTTTTGTCATAATAAATAATAAAATAATAGAAAATAATAACAAAAGAAATAAAAAAAAATTACAGTTCTTTCACTGATCAATCGAAAGGAACTACGTTCCATCCGGGTGTCCCTTGACATGTCTTAACTTTTATAATTGCTTATACGCTGCGATAAAGGTTTTTTTAAGCCAATCTATTATAGTTGGAATACTGAAACCTATAGGGAAACGGTTATGAAACGTAGAGTGTATTTTCAAATATATAAAAGTACATCCTTATTTCCCTTGGCCTCGGCATCAGGCAAGAATTGCTGGTTCGAATTGAAAAATATTCCAGTTTTGGATAACCCATTTATTTAGAAAGTCGAATATCATAACAAATGTTGCTAAAACTAAAAAAAAATGTTATTGAGACACGTAGAGATTAGCGTGGTAGAGTTGCGCCGGAGAGCTAGTATACTATGATCGGCTTCGTTGGTGGTGGTGGTTTAGCGAATGCAACTGCCGATACTGATCTTTGTTTCGATTGCCAGGTAGGGTCAAAAAGTGCTTTTGAGTTTCTGGACTTACTATGAATGTGAGACTCCACAGTTTATTTTTATTTAATCTATCTACCACTTAAATGGCCAAATTAAACACATAGAACACATTTACAACGGATTCACTGTAAAGATGGTACAAATATCCACAATATTTTCTCCAAGAACTTGAATTGTAATTTTCGTCTATCAGAATAACCACTTAACATTTTTGTAACAAACTCTTGTGGTAAAGAACATGGGCGTAGTCAAACAGTATTGCCACGTGAAAGTCACAAGTTTTTTTGATTAGAGAAATGTTTCATAACAACCTGGAGTTTTGAAATCTTAACCCCCTCAAAGAGCACGGAAAGCATCTGATCACGTCCTAGACGAGTCGGGGAACCTTCTCATCGGTTTATGTGAGTGAGAGAACAGAGAGTGCATCTGTGTTTGCTCACACTTGTTCGCTTTATCTTTTTCGTAGTTGACTGATCTCCATTGAGACTGGCCGCCGTGACCAAAATTGGTTAGGAGTAAATTTTCATACATTGACATTCGTACATTGACCTTCATCGAACAAATATATGATGACAAGCAAAATCACATCAACAGCCTTGGATTTCTCTTTACTCGTCCCATGTGACTCATTTACCTGCTATGAGTAAAACCTCGAAGGTTGTTTATTTATGGCTGTGTAAACTAATTTTTTTTCATATACAAACTTGTACAAGCTTGGAAATTTGTCTGATGTATTACTGGTTTTAGGAGAATATTTTGAAAGTAATTTAATTTGGGTACTTCTTTGGAAAGAGGATTTCTCTCTCTCTCTCTTCTGGAGAGAGACTATCTAATGAATACACGAAGTACACGAAGTAGAAAAACATTCCAGTCACAATTTTTATTGTTTTATATATAGACATTTTATCTTAATCCTCATTCGTAAAACTTAATTGATATAAGCTTTGCTATTCCTTTTCTACAGGTGTTTTTTAATATAAACCATTAATTTACTACATATCAATGATTTCTATTAACATTCTTCTTTTTAGAATACTTCATAGATGTTTTGTTAAAAATCAGGCATCGAAGGAAGCAAATATGATTGATTGATGACAAGGCAAGGACAATTAGAGATTATACAATCACGATGGTAGTTGTGAAATAAATCAGTGAGCAGGTGAAATGTGATAATAGTTTCAAATTAACGGACAGTAAGATTATTATGGAACTATTATAGGTAACAGTTAGGTTAATAAGCCTTATTCAACTCAAAAGACCTCAAGAGTTGGATATAGACAAATGTTGGGTTAAGATAGCAACATGTACACCTATTACTTAAGCCGGTGTACTTAACACTTTTTGTTCGAAATGAACCAGTTATTTTTAAATTGTGAAGTTCATGTCCATCATATAACCGATGATATAAATTTGTAGTTTCACATTTACATGGTTCAGAGTGATTCAGTCGTATCGTGCCGCGACGTTAACAACTCTATCGATTGCATGAAGTGGGCATGCTGTTGCGCAATATCTAAAGATCTACTCTGAACAAATACGACTTGTCTAATCTATCACCAACACTTGGTACGCAAGAAATTTAATTCATGTTTTGTAACAATCACCCAAAACTAACAACCACGTTGTTTAAAACACTACCCTGATCGGTGGATCACTTGGCTCGCAGGTCGATGAAGAACGCAGCTAACTGCGCGTCATGGTGTGAAATGCAACACATTGAACATCGACGATTCGAACGCATATTGCGGTCCTTGGATCACCTCCAGGACCACTCCTGTCTGAGGGTTGGCTGTAAAACATAAACTTCACATTGCGCATCGAGTGCATTTGGCGGTTCTGCAACTTGCCCACATACATACGTTGTGTATCTCGTTGCTAGTCCGTTTAAAAATGTAAATTGTGATAATCATGCGTTAGTGGTAGAAGACATGTTTGACGAGAAACGTGGTGCTGCTTTTGCACAACTCCTCCTCTGTAATATCGTTATGGAGGCGGCTGAAGTGCTTGCGGCACTCTCGACTTTTCGAGTGTAAATGAGAGAGTTGAGTGTGTACATTTATGTATACGTACCGTTTTTTGCTTAAACAATGTCTCTATCGAACCTCACGTATATTATTATTACAAAGAAGATTGTATAGTAGGTAGATTTGTATCTGTGGGGCGCATCAGTGTTTAGGTGTAAAAATGGTTTTTGTAACATAAACTAGGTAACGCTTATTTATGTCACTGTAGCGCTAACAGATATTCAATTTACCTCTTTCACATCGCTAGCCTCAGATCAGGGAGGATCACCCGCCGAACTTAAGCATATTAGTAAGCGGAGGAAAAGAAACTAACTAGGATTTCCTTAGTAGTATCCTTAGTAGTAGTAGTAGAAATCGGCTAGGAGTAAATCGATGACAAACAAACTTAGATCAACAGCCTAGGATTTCTCTTTACTCCTACCATGTGACTGATATATCTGCTATGAGTAAAGAAAGCTCCATGGCCGTTTATTTGTTTTTATGTAATTTGATAGTAATGTCATTTGTAGCTTGGAAATTGGTCTGATGTATTAGTAGTCTTGGGAGAATGCTTTGAAAGTAATTTAATTCAGGTACTTCTTCGAGAAAGAGCTGGGTTCTGGAGATAATTAATAAACAACTAGTCCATCACCTGGAGAATCACTCGTTGTTAAATGATCAGCAATACGGCTTCAGACCGAACCGATCTACGGGTGATCTTCTTGCGTTCTTCACACACATTTGGGGTGAGACTGTAGATAGGCATGGGGAGGCCGAATGACGGAAGTTTGGAGCGATGGCGATAGCCCAGGCTTTCGATAGGGTCTGGTACCGTTCGCTCCTCTCCAAACTTCCGTCATTCGGCCTGCCCCCCTAAACTCAGCAGCTGGGTGGCCGCATTTCTGCACGAGCGCTGCATTAGAGTCCTCTGCGACGGCATCACCTTCAATTTTCAGCAGGTTAATGCTGGTGTACCTCAAGATTCCGTCCTGTCACCCACACTGTTTTTTCTGCATATCAATGACATGTTGATCCTTGGCGATATACATTGCTATGCAGACGACAGCATAGTCACTGAATCCCTTGAGTCACTGCAGTTGCGAAGAGATCTCGCCTCTATGGCAGTCCTCTATCGTCTTTATCGTGGAGAGTGTTCTGATGAGCTCTTCCAACTGATCCCATCCTCTCGGTTCCTCTATAGCACAACTCGTGCTGACCTTGGAAGTCACCGTTTCAGAATGGTAGACTTACGCTCCCGAACTAAACGGTTCGGCTCTTCCTTCCTGTGCAGATCGGTTTAAGCCTGGAATTCATTACCGGCGCACGTGTTTACCTCCCACTACGATCCCGGGTCCTTTAAGCGGGGCGTGAAAAAGCATCTCATTAGGCCGCCATAGCGTGGGTCGCCATATTGCACTGTCGTCATTCGCAGTAAGTATAGCGACCACCGCTCTTGGATTCTATTCATGCTTTCCATCAGGCAGAATAGTCACTTTGGTAGGTTAAATATAAAAAAAAAGATCGACTATCTATTTACGAACATACAAGTTTATACGAAGTGGAACAACGTTCCAATCACAATTGTTATTGTTTTATCTATAGATATTTTATCTATCTTTATCCGCATTTGTAAAATTTAATTGATATTAGTCTTGCTTCTTTTCCTACAGGCGTTTTGAATATACACGCGAAATATCACTACACCATCGATTTACTACATATCAATGATTTCTATGATGTAAGATTCTTTATTTATATACCTCATGCATGTTTTGTTAAAAATCAGGCGTCAAAGGAAGCTAATATGTTTACAAGCCATGGACAATTAACGATTATGCAATCACGATGATAGTTGTAAAATAAGTCAGTGACCAGGCGGAATGTGAAAATAGTTTCAAATTAAGGGATAATAAGTTTATTACGGAACTATTATAGGTAACAGTTATTATAGGTTAATAAGCATTAATGAGCTCAAAGACCTCAAGAGTTGAATACAAGCAAATGTTGGGTTACGATAGCAACATTTTAGAACACCTATTTATTTAAGTCTATGTACGAAACACGTTTTGTTCGGAATATACCAGTTGTTTTTAAGTTATTGAGTGGAGGAGTATGTCCATCATATAACCGATGATATAAATTTGTAGTTCCACATTTATATGATTCAGAGTGATTCAGTCGTATCGTGCCGCGACGTTAACAACTCTATCGATTGCATGAAGTGGGCATGCTGTTGTGTAATATCTAAACATGTACTCTGAACAACTAAGACTTGTCTAATCTATCAATAATACTTGGAACACCTGGTATTTTATTTATGTTTTGTAACAATCACCGAAAACTAACAACCACGTTGTTTAAAACACTACCCTGATCGGTGGATCACTTGGCTCGCAGGTCGATGAAGAACGCAGCTAACTGCGCGTCATGGTGTGAAATGCAACACATTGAACATCGACGATTCGAACGCATATTGCGGTCCTTGGATCACTTCCGGGACCACTCCTGTCTGAGGGTTGGCTGTATAACATAAACTTCACATTGCGCATCGAGTGCATTTGACGGTTCTGCGACTTGCCTGCAAACTTACGTTATGTGTCTCGTTGCTAGTCCGTTTAAATATGTAAATTGTGATAATCATGCGTTAGTGGTGGAAGACATGTTTGACGAAAAACGTGGTGCTGCTTTTGCGCAACTGCTCCTCTGTAACATCGCTATGGAGGTAGCTGAAGTGCTTGTGGCACTCTCGACTTTTCGAATGTAAATGAGAGAGTTGAGTGTGTACATTCATGTATACGTACCGTTTTTGCTTAAACAATGTCTCTATCGAACCTCACGTATAGTATTATTACAGAGAAGATTCTATAGTAGATAGATTTGGATCTGTGGGGCGGCTCAGTGTTTAGGTGTAAAAATGGTTTTTGTAACATAAACTAGGCGACGCTTACGTCACTGTAGCGCTAACAGATATTCAATTT
>OX438991.1:4211907-4216907 GCA_949316085.1 Hypercompe scribonia | reverse complement strand
GTAGTAAATACTATGACTAGTTGATTACCAATTGATCTTTTCGTCACAATTCATACTAATTATAGATGCAAAAATGTGTCTGCCTGTCTGCTACCTCTTTACGCTTAAACCGATGAATGGATTGAGATGAGATTAAGAATAGAGATAGTTCCAGGTCCGAAAAAGGATAAAGGATAGTTTTATTCCAGAAATCATTCTTTAGTGGGTGAAAAAGAGACTGAAGTTTGTTTGAAGAATCAAATTTCGCTGAACCGATATAGAAGAAATTTTACTACAGGTATAGTAGAGTTGTAGGCAAGGATATACATCAGTTTTTATCCCCGAAACTATCCCTTAAGGGGGGCGAAAAGGGGAGTAAAATTTTGATGGGGAATTCATAATCGTTAAACCAATTTAGATGAAATTTAGTGTGAAGGTAGTTTGAGTTGTGAGCATATCCACCTGAGTGAAGCACGGGGACGTGTATAGTCCCCGTAGATCATCGGGAAGTGGGTTAGAGTGACTCATGTGTCAATCACTGATGAACAGCTGCAAATACAGCAGTTCAAATTGGATAGGTTGTTCTCTAAAGGTGATTTATGAACTAAAGGTAAGGAACTAAGGAATTTTTACGTGAATCTCCACTTTGTACTTACTTATGTACATAAATCCGTTTTTTTACAAAGGTGAACCGACTCCAACCAATGCTAAACAAAGTGAACTAAAGAGATTACATATGTTTGAAGTCGGTAATATGTCCTCCAAGAATGAAAAACCCATCTATAGACTGACCTGGCTTGAATTGCCACGCATCCCTCCCACTATACCCTTCCAAATAAAAATATATTTTTCAAATCGGTAAAATATCGGACATTGGACATGTAACGGCATCTAGTTTAAAACTAAGCAGAGCTTGTATAAAGTAACTAGATTGACTGACAGATTACTTATAAACTTTTATTTTTTTTTGTTAATACGTACATATTGTACATAGAAAACACCCAAACTCTGAAACAAATATTTGCAAAACATTTGATCTTGGAAGAATAAAATAGGTCAACCACATGATTATATTGTTGAAACGGTCATTCTCTAACTCGTAAAGATAAAGGAGTCTTCCATCATCAGCTCAGTAACATGAGGTACTGAGGTACCACTGAACGCACATACCTGTACAACTAGAGAAACAATCTCAAACATATCATCGAGGTTTTAAAACTTGGGAAGAGAAATCGAGGGCTTCCCTCGATTTCTCTGGGGGGTCTTAGAACCAGATCTCACCGATTGGATGTGATACGGTGCAAGTCCTATAGGTTTACTTGCTCTCCGAGGCACAGGAGTTAAGGGTCAAATTCTAAACACTGGCCCGTTATTAAGTATTTCTATAATTAGAGAAACTCAATAACAACGTTTGACTCGACCCGGGAATCGAACCTGAGACATCTAGCACAGCAGTCGCATATGCTACCACTGCGCCACTGAGGCAGAATTGTCTCTTTTGAAAATTACTCAACTGACATATCGACTTTTTCGTGGTAATCTCAAACTTTTACAGTGATATAACGACGGGTATAAAGTAAAAAATTATTTAAAATCTAATGCCATAAAAACTGCTTTGAGAAAAGGATGGTATGGTCGTTCCGCTTTGCTGCTCGACTTAGCGGGGCCACTGCCGTGCTCCCAGATATAAACAAACTCCCTTTTTAAACAATAATTGTTAAGATCTTTTGAACTATAGCTAGTGGAAAACAACTTCACTGCACCCTTGTACAGTAACGTCATCAGTTTTCGTGCGAACCGTGTGTAGTCCCTATGTTTTACACGAGTGGAGATCCTATACCAGGTATTGGCCTGTCTCCGATTTGATTAGAGAAGGTTTAGCACCTTGCAAAATTATAAGAGCAAAAATTTCTTCTGTCGTCTTCGATAAAATGTTTTTATTGGTTTCATACGCATTTGAAATTGAATTAGAATACCTTTGTGACCTATTTAAGAAAAAACATTTGTGTTTGAGTTTCAAATAGAATTTTGTGAGACACAGATGTAGGTATAAGATTACAGGTGTTGACTACACATATAGCGTAATAATGGTTTCTATATCCAATTGCTGAATGTATAAAGAATTTCACATTATTCGAACAGGTATTGGAACGAAGTTCCTTATCGAGAGTTGTGAAAGAGGCTAAACGAAAAAAAATCAGACGAAAAGTTATCACGACACTTTTTGCTATAGTGTAGTAAGCCGTGCGGCGTGCGCATGTTTCTTTGTCTGTCTCTCTCTCTCTCTTATAAAAAGCAAGCCAATTATTTTCGTTGCGTCTTTCTATTTTGCTTTGAACAGTGTAGTGTCGCGACAATTATTTTTGTTTTGTTAATTTCATACAGGTTTTTTGTCATAATAAATAATAAAATAATAGAAAATAATAACAAAAGAAATAAAAAAAAATTACAGTTCTTTCACTGATCAATCGAAAGGAACTACGTTCCATCCGGGTGTCCCTTGACATGTCTTAACTTTTATAATTGCTTATACGCTGCGATAAAGGTTTTTTTAAGCCAATCTATTATAGTTGGAATACTGAAACCTATAGGGAAACGGTTATGAAACGTAGAGTGTATTTTCAAATATATAAAAGTACATCCTTATTTCCCTTGGCCTCGGCATCAGGCAAGAATTGCTGGTTCGAATTGAAAAATATTCCAGTTTTGGATAACCCATTTATTTAGAAAGTCGAATATCATAACAAATGTTGCTAAAACTAAAAAAAAATGTTATTGAGACACGTAGAGATTAGAGTGGTAGAGTTGCGCCGGAGAGCTAGTATACTATGATCGGCTTCGTTGGTGGTGGTGGTTTAGCGAATGCAACTGCCGATACTGATCTTTGTTTCGATTGCCAGGTAGGGTCAAAAAGTGCTTTTGAGTTTCTGGACTTACTATGAATGTGAGACTCCACAGTTTATTTTTATTTAATCTATCTACCACTTAAATGGCCAAATTAAACACATAGAACACATTTACAACGGATTCACTGTAAAGATGGTACAAATATCCACAATATTTTCTCCAAGAACTTGAATTGTAATTTTCGTCTATCAGAATAACCACTTAACATTTTTGTAACAAACTCTTGTGGTAAAGAACATGGGCGTAGTCAAACAGTATTGCCACGTGAAAGTCACAAGTTTTTTTGATTAGAGAAATGTTTCATAACAACCTGGAGTTTTGAAATCTTAACCCCCTCAAAGAGCACGGAAAGCATCTGATCACGTCCTAGACGAGTCGGGGAACCTTCTCATCGGTTTATGTGAGTGAGAGAACGGAGAGTGCATCTGTGTTTGCTCACACTTGTTCGCTTTATCTTTTTCGTAGTTGACTGATCTCCATTGAGACTAGCCGCCGTGACCAAAATTGGTTAGGAGTAAATTTTCATACATTGACATTCGTACATTGACCTTCATCGAACAAATATATGATGACAAGCAAAATCACATCAACAGCCTTGGATTTCTCTTTACTCGTCCCATGTGACTCATTTACCTGCTATGAGTAAAACCTCGAAGGTCGTTTATTTATGGCTGTGTAAACTAATTTTTTTTCATATATAAACTTGTACAAGCTTGGAAATTTGTCTGATGTATTACTGGTTTTAGGAGAATATTTTGAAAGTAATTTAATTTGGGTACTTCTTCGGAAAGAGGATTTCTCTCTCTCTCTCTTCTGGAGAGAGACTATCTAATGAATATACAAGTGTACACGAAGTAGAAAAACATTCCAGTCACAATTTTTATTGTTTTATATATAGACATTTTATCTTAATCCTCATTCGTAAAACTTAATTGATATAAGCTTTGCTATTCCTTTTCTACAGGTGTTTTTTAATATAAACCATTAATTTACTACATATCAATGATTTCTATTAACATTCTTCTTTTTAGAATACTTCATAGATGTTTTGTTAAAAATCAGGCATCGAAGGAAGCAAATATGATTGATTGATGACAAGGCAAGGACAATTAGAGATTATACAATCACGATGGTAGTTGTGAAATAAATCAGTGAGCAGGTGAAATGTGATAATAGTTTCAAATTAACGGACAGTAAGATTATTATGGAACTATTATAGGTAACAGTTAGGTTAATAAGCCTTATTCAACTCAAAAGACCTCAAGAGTTGGATATAGACAAATGTTGGGTTAAGATAGCAACATGTACACCTATTACTTAAGCCGGTGTACTTAACACTTTTTGTTCGAAATGAACCAGTTATTTTTAAATTGTGAAGTTCATGTCCATCATATAACCGATGATATAAATTTGTAGTTTCACATTTACATGGTTCAGAGTGATTCAGTCGTATCGTGCCGCGACGTTAACAACTCTATCGATTGCATGAAGTGGGCATGCTGTTGCGCAATATCTAAATATCTACTCTGAACAAATACGACTTGTCTAATCTATCACCAACACTTGGTACGCAAGAAATTTAATTCATGTTTTGTAACAATCACCCAAAACTAACAACCACGTTGTTTAAAACACTACCCTGATCGGTGGATCACTTGGCTCGCAGGTCGATGAAGAACGCAGCTAACTGCGCGTCATGGTGTGAAATGCAACACATTGAACATCGACGATTCGAACGCATATTGCGGTCCTTGGATCACCTCCAGGACCACTCCTGTCTGAGGGTTGGCTGTAAAACATAAACTTCACATTGCGCATCGAGCGCATTTGGCGGTTCTGCAACTTGCCCACATACATACGTTGTGTATCTCGTTGCTAGTCCGTTTAAAAATGTAAATTGTGATAATCATGCGTTAGTGGTAGAAGACATGTTTGACGAGAAACGTGGTGCTGCTTTTGCACAACTCCTCCTCTGTAATATCGTTATGGAGGCGGCTGAAGTGCTTGCGGCACTCTCGACTTTTCGAGTGTAAATGAGAGAGTTGAGTGTGTACATTTATGTATACGTACCGTTTTTTGCTTAAACAATGTCTCTATCGAACCTCACGTATATT